>OU898278.1:104903241-104940206 GCA_918026665.1 Diabrotica balteata
GTTGGGTACAGATGTAGAAAAAAAATGTAGTAAGTACAATAATACGTATTTTAAGATGAAACTCGGACTGGTAAAAGAAAAATCATCTATTAGACGAGTCAAGTTAGTAGAAAATAAGCGTTTTTTCGTCACAAGTGTATAGACGGGTTTGACAGTTGAAATGGATAGTATGAGATATTACAAAAAGACTCTCATCTAGGGATTCATGAATTTTTTAGTGGAACTATTTTTAAATAAATAATTAAGACGTCAATATCATTATTTTGCTCATAACTTATAAACTTATCTATTTAGATATTTGACGTCCACAGACGAGCTGTTGAGAAAGAAAAAATACACAAAATGAGATATACTAAATTAAAATCGGTTAATAAACAAAAAAGTTATTGCATAATAACCAAGCAAAACGGCTGTTTTTGATTATTGTTAATAACTCTTTTAGTAATCAATAAAATTTATTTAAATGTATCTGAACTTAAAGATCTCATCGTGTTCGAAGTGTGTGCGAAAGATAGGCTAGATCCGTCAAATAGTTTTTGCACAATTTAATTTGTTTATAAGATTTTTTGAAAAATGCACAAATTTCTAAGGCCGGTCCAGATAATTTGACTGAATGGATCTTAATAATCCGGGGATTATTTTCTTCGATGAGACATATATTAATATTCTGTGGAAAAAAAAGTTAAAAAAAATTACGTTTATGTAGGCACAAAATGATTTATTAATAAATAGCACTTTTTAAGTTTATAAACATTTACAATAACTCCGTACTATTTAGTTTAAATTAAATGGCAATAAAATATTCGGAAGGCGGGTTAAAAAACACAACTTTAAAAAAAAAAGGTCCTGCGACCATTAGGAGCCGAGTTGTCCTTTTTTTAAAAAATCACTGTTACGTCAATTAACAACATTAAGGGCTGAAATTAACCAATCTTTTAGAAGAAAAGTCAAAGTTATTCACAAAATGTTTAGCAAAAAAATAATTGAAAATTGTTTAAACAGGAGTGTTCTAAACGAAGAGTACTTTGCGTTCCGACTAGAATGGAAGGAGTGGGGATTGCCGATTGCACACAAGCCGCGCTCTCCAAAAAAGTCTTTTTTGTTAAAAACTTTGACTTTTCTTCTAAAAGATTGGTTAATTTCAACCCTTAAAGTTGTTAATTGACGTAACAGTGATTAAAAAAAAAAGACTAACTCGGCTCCTAATGGTCCCAGGACCTTTTTCTTTTTTTTAAAGTTGTGTTTTTTAACCAGCCTTCCGAATATTTTATTGCCATTTAATTTAAACTAAATAGTACGGAGTTATTGTAAATGTTTATAAGCTTAAAAAGTGCTATTTATTGTTAAATCATTTTGTGTACATAAACGTAATTTTTTTTAACTTTTTTTCCACAGGATATTAATATATGTCTCATCGAAGAAAATAAGCCCCGGGTTATTAAGATCCATTCAGTCAAATTATCTGGACCGGCCTTAGAAATTTGTGCATTTTTCAAAAAATCTTATAAACAAATTAAATTATGCAAAAACTATTCGACGGATCTAGCCTATCTTTCGCACACACTTCGAACACGATAAGGTCTTTAAGTTCAGATACATTTAAATAAATTTTATTGATTAATAAAAGAGTAATTAACAATAATCAAAAACAGTGGTTTTGCTTGGTTATTATGCAATAACTTCTTTGTTTATTAACCGATTTTAATTTAGTATATCTCATTTTGTGTATTTTTTTTTTCTCAACAACTTGTCTGTGGACGTCAAATCTCTAAATAGACAAGTTTATAAGTTATGAGCAAAATAATGATATTGACGTTTTAATTGTTGATTTAAAAATATTTCCACTAAAAAATTCATGAATCCCTAGATGAGAGTCTTTTTGTAATATCTCATACTACTTATTTCAACTGTCAAACCCGTCTATACACTTGTGATGAGTAAAAACCTAACTTGATTGGCCTATATAGTGTAATTAATTTAAATATTTTGAAGTTACATATCGTCGGCGTCGGGCAAATAAGTACGAATTTGTTCCATATGCCAAATTCTCATTTTGAGATATTTACATTTAAACATTTTGGTTATATTTACTCGTTTATTTTAAAACTCAGGAGAATGATGTTAATTATAAAAGAAATATTTAAAATGGTGTGCTGGATTATGACTTCAAATTTTTACTGACTCTTTTTAAATTTGAAAAAATATATATAAAAACCTTTGCTAATGGAACAAAAAGTAAAATTAGTACAGGAATTTGTACATTTGTTCCATATGCAATGAAGTACAAAACTGAATTATATAATAACGTAAGTAAAATATTTTAGTTTGCGTTTCTATGTAGCTTATGTATCATTCTTCTCATTTAAAAAAATACAAGGGCATATCAAAAAGAAAACTGCTTTTTGTTTTCAAAATTTATTAAAAATTAAAACATGTTTATGTGAAACAAAAAGTAAAAGTTTTACATTCTTCGCCGTAGGTACACGTAACTGAAATAAATGAATAATATTGTAATTAAAATAATGAACCTTATATTACTGCACCTTTTTTTATACAAGGGTACATCAAAAAAGAAACTCCTTTTTGCTTTTAAAATTTATTAATAATCAAAACATGTGTATGTGAAACAAACAGTAAATAAAAGTTAAATATTCTTCGCAGTAGGTACCTACTCATAACGCAATTGAAACAAATAATTGCAGTTGGAATAAATAAAATTATTTATTTAGTGAAGAAATATTGTTCTGTACAATATTTTGTGTCAACCTCAGGCATGTAGGCAAACATAGATTCGATATGCTTTATTTTTTTAGCATCGACTGTAGGTTTTTCGGTAATATCATTTACCATGCAAAAGTTAATAATAATATTAGTATCGTTTTGCCATGTTTTTTAGCAGAGCCGCGTGTCTCAAATAGATTTCTTTTTATAGCGTTAATTTGTTTACAATACATATCAACTCTGTAACAAAAAAATTACATGAGCTTTTACGCTCTCCTGGCAGAAATATCGTCAAATTAGTGTTTATTTGTTCCACATGTCAAATTCTTATTCTGAGACATTGATATTATTAAATTATATTATTAAATTTGGTTATATAGTGAAGAACACATTATTAAACAGATATGTATACATTTTTACACAAGTAAATAAATAATATATGCATTTACTTACCCGTTTTATACTTTTATTTATCACATCCAGTCGCCACCATACAAGAAGTAAGACACGTTAACCTCAACTCACTGCATAACACTGGTATGGCACAAACAAGCACTGAAGCACCGAATGCGCGTGTGAAATACTGACTTCCTATTGGCCTTTGCATATGGAACACTTAAGCACTGAAATAACCCATAAAATAATCATATGACACAAAGTTACAAAGGTATTACAGAAAAGTCTTGGCTGTTAGAGTTATCAGGGCCAAATTACATACATTATTATGTTTGCAATGTTTCATTACAACTTCTAACCCGAAAAAGTAGAAAATGTGGTATGGAACAAATAAGCACCAACCCGACGATATGTAAGCTTCTTATTGTAACCGCCTTTTTTTAAATTTAAAATTTGATGTTCTGTCAAGATGTAATGACAGTTGACAGATAACAGATGACAAAAAGATTGTAAGACATGAGGTTGGAATAAAGTTGCGTGAACCATGTTGCGTGAACCATTTTATTTTTATTTCTTAAGAAATTGAAGACATCCTTTCTACACATGAAAGAAAAAAGTTTTGAAAAAAGGCAACTGGAACTCAAGTTTTCGGGTAACTGGGCCTATAGATTCCAGTTACCCAATATAATTGAATTGTAACTATTAGTTTAATATGTTAACGTTTAATTTATTTTTAACTTACTACAAATGATATTCATAAATTTAAGACCATAAAGCGACAAGGGATAAAAATCTTTGCAAATGGCTAAGACTCAACCCAAAAATAAAAAATCCTAAAACTGAGTTTACACATCCTGTCCACACAGAATTGTTAAAATGCCTAATAGTACACGATCTCACTGCAGGATCACTACGTTCATAACGTAGTTAATCAAACTAACATTTAAAATTTTACGTTTAAAATTAGAAGAATCTATCTATATTAAAGGGTATGATGACAAGTCACACCGTTTGTCCAGTAAGGTAACAGCCACCTAGGAAAGAAATCTAAACTACCAAAATTTGACATTTCAATCATATTTTGTTCTTAGAACGATACGGTTGATTTCGGTACGATTTTCGAACGATTCGGATACGGTAGAATAGTTCGTCGGATAGTGACGTATTATACATCATTGGAAAGGAGAGGGGTAGCGAATATGTTTAGACAGAAAAAACCCACATTGTGGTATTGCTAAGAGGGCTTTACCATATCTCCTTTAAAAAGCCGAGCAAGCAATTTGTTACTGGTCCGATTAGAGCGTGTGATACGTTAACTAAAAGGGAAGGATATCAGGAATATATTCAGATAAAAAAAAACAAAAAAGGCGACCACCAAAAGGGTACTACACAGTATCTTTATTATTAATGAACGTATAGCGATATACCAGATATCATAGGACACCATAGATAAAAACAGATTTTCTATAAGACTAATTGTGATTTATTGACTTAAAGAAGGCCTCAGGCTGAGTACAAAATAAACTACTGATCGAATCTTAACATGTGACACAGCAAATAAAAGTGGAGGATATGAAGAATATATTTAGATAGAAAAAACAAACAAAAAGACTACCAAAAGGGCACTACACATCGTCTTCGTTAATAATAAACGTATAGCGACATAAGACATATCACATGACACTATAGATGATAATTACATATTATATATTAAAGGTAAATATAAGGTAAATTTGCTTTATTGACCTGAAAAAGGCCTCTGACTGATTACAAAATAAACAACTAGCCTATACCAGCATATGACACATCAAATCAAACGGCGTGAGACGTATAGTACATATTTAGTCGACGTGAGACGTTTAATACACTTGAGTGCAAAATAATCGACTCAAAAGCGATATTTGAGATTACACCTTTTGTTTCAATGTAAAAAGTATGAAAATAATAAAATGTAATGTGCAAACAATAACTTTATTATTGAACTTACAAAAACTGCTATTGCATTATTTAGAAGACGCATGATAAAAACAATATGCAATACAAACAGAGTTTCCTAAATATTCATCATTGGAACTAACGCAAGAAAGACGTTATGAACAGAGAAATCATCAATTACAATATGAATTTCTTAATTATTCAGTATTTGGTATTACCACCACTACTCCTTATTACACTTTCCAATCGATTTCGCATGGATCGGATGACTTTTCTAATAAATTCTTGAGGTCTCTCCTTCATCATTAAGCGCAGCTCTTAATTCTATTATGCTCCTTGGTGCATGATTTCTGTCCCGGACCCTTCGTTTAAGCTCATTCCAAACATGCTCTACTGGATTTATGTTCGGGCTTAACGCAGGCCAATTTATTGTAGCTATACCGATCTCAGATAGATAGGTAGTGGTGACTCGTGCGATATGGCATTGTGCATTATCGTATATTAAAATAAAGGCAGCACCAATAAATCCCGCGAATGAAACCACATGTTTCTCCAAAATGTCTCTGATGTTACGATCTGCCGTTAAATCTCCTCCACTTCCTCCACCATGCACGAAAATCAACTCGGTTTTCCCATCCATAGAACTGCCTGCCCAAAACATACAAGAATCGCCTTGATGACACACTTTCTCGTAAACAAAATTGAGCAAATCGCTCTCTTGGCCTTCCATAGACTCGACGCCTCTTGTCGTTGCCATGTAGGCAGATCCTACTTTAATCAGAGAATAATACCTGACTCCATTGATAGTCGTCCCAATCCAGATGTTCGCGAGTAAATTCTAAGCGCCTTTGCTTCTGGACTGCAGTTATCTTGGTGCCCTTAGCTGCCCTTTTTGGTGTCAGGTTGGCTGCCTTTAGTCTCCTTCTGACTGTACAAACGCTGGTCACCACACCTCGGACCTCACTAAGCTCCTCTAAGTTTAGCACCACTCAAATATCGATTTCTTAGGCCAAATTTAGTCGATTTGCCATGGCCCTCTGGATCAGGCCTTATCTCTAATGCTACTGCTTGAGTTGCGTTGAAGGATATGGTATCCATTTGTAATGCAGTTGCGAACTTAAGAGGCTGATGTATTAGTGGGTTGCTATGGAAATTGATGCGTACGATGGTAACCGAACGCGTTATGTCGGTGCGTGTCGATTTCAATTAGTCAAATTGTGCCCCCTCTCTACGTGTTGCATTATTAATTTGTAATACGTCATCCAATTCACCAAAAATCAAAATTTTTTTAGAACTTGATAATGAGGTTGATTATACACTAAATATTTTTAAATTTACTCTTTTCAGATTGAAACAGGAGACGTACTTTCGCAAAATAATTTTGAGTGGATTTTGCACTCAAGTGTATGTCAGGTCAGAAGTGCACCAGACCATACTTAATATTTACTTGGATTATATGCAAAAAACTTATTATTTTAAAAATTAGTGACTGACTGTAGATGACAATTGATTCGATCCCCGTCGTTTGCAACGGGCAAAGTTACTAGAACATTGATAATAGGTTGCCAGTCAAAAAGTGGCCGCAAATATTTTTAATTCAATTATGTAATAGTAATTAGATTTTGACAAATATTTTACTTCGTTCATTTATTTTTTAAATAAAATACATTGCTTATGATTCAAAAACAAATTTTGATGATAGAAGGTTGTCTGAGAAAAATGATCTCAAATTAGGGTTGCCAGCTATTAAAAACGCGAGGCATCAAAGATAATGTAAAATAGAGTTAGATCGTAACGACACTGGTTTGAGAAGTGATATTATGCATATTATGGACTACCAAAGTCTGACTTTACAATGGGCGGGGCTTAGAAAACCTTTCCAAATTATTAAGATAACTCTAATGTATTAGAGGATCGCATTAGCTATGACAAATCTCAGGTGTGTGAGGTCTTTCGTTTACTTGGCTTACAGCAAGAGGAATCCACCATATCACATGTTATCCGAGTTGACAAAGTGTCCAGTTACAATCAAGCTATAGTCCGAACTGGAAATAATAAAAAGCGAGTCATCTTGTGTAGTAGTGTAGTATTGGATTACAACGTACCACAGCGGCAAAATTTAATTTATATACATTTCTTAAAATTTCTTTATTTTTGTTAGTGGGTTATATATGCAGCTTAATAAGATATTGAACTAAACTTGCTCCTTGAGCCTCTAAAATTACCGTTTCTTCGAATATACGCAGATAATTGTTGGAAATTTTCAAAACACATGTCTACAAAAGGTTCAATTTCTCTCTCGTTATCAATTTAGGTTTAGTCACTGGCGTATCACATTGACAAACGGGAATACTTTGTTATTTATTTTCATAAGTGTGTTTCTTATAGCTAAATTATATATTGGATTGTTAAGTGTGTGTTTATTTCTAAGTTATTTTGTGTTTTACGGTAGACTTTAGAAGGTAAGTAGTGCTTATTTTTTTTAAATTTATTTGTTCAGTTCTGTACATACACGTTTATTTATAATATGTGTGTTAACTTTAATAAAACGCATATTGACTATATACATAAATATTATACCAGGAGATATATATGTATAGGGTGGAGGCGGTTCTAGAAATAAAACTTATTCATCATCTGGGTCTATTTTCCCCAATACCATATATATATATATATATATATATATATATATATATATATATATATATATATATATATATATATATATAAATAAATATACAGATATATATATATATATATATATATATATATAAATAAATATACAGATATATATATATATATATATATATATATATATATATATATATATAAGGATCACTCAGACGAGTGGTGGGTTCTTATATCGGTCTCTAGGTGGAGAAATAAAAGACAAAGTTGATAGGCTACTTTATCTATTTTGAAGACGTTTCGCTTTCGAGTTTTGAAAGCATCATCAGTTCATCTAAAAAATTATTACAATATGAGAACCACACAATCATGGAAACGATGTTAATTGTTACCTTAAAAAGATATGTAGCAGTCAATGTTATTAACAAACATGTGAATGAAACTAAGTAAATGGACATAATACGCTGATCTTGTATAAACAGTTAAGCAACTAACAACATATATGAACTTGTAAAAAATTAGCACAGCAAATGACCATGTGGTCTAAAGTAAATTCAATGTTATTTAATGTTAATAAGTGAGTAAGAACCAAGAAAATCATAAATAACTTCCAACTATTTAATGGATATTAAGCTTTGATTTTAACTTTAGGTAGCATTATAAGTGATATTAATAAAATCTTAAAAAATAGTAAATATGAAGTTACCGATCAAAGCCCTATGAATGTCGCCGGGAAAATGGCGTTTAATGAAACAGGAACGAACTAAACCGCAAAAAGACAGCCAACCTTGAGGTCAAAATTACTTTTGACAGATCAACAAGGTGTAAATACCAACCCAAATTTTGGGCGGTTAATTTAAGTTTAACTGAGTTTGGATGACTACCCGGTTGCAAAGGACAACACAGTGAAGAAAGTTGGTAGTGTAAACACAACTCCCCTCACTAATCAGCCCAAATTTACAAACAGGAGATTTTCATTCAACCTCATAAGTATGTAATGACGTTAATCATTATGGCTAGTTAAACAGCCAGGTGGTTAACGATTTTATAATTTCCAAACAGCCCAAGGTTCAATATACTTGGAGCTGTGATTTGCAAAGGATTCTATGAATCAATTACAATATTTGTATTATTTTAATATAAAATTTGAAACACTAATTAAAGTAATTAGTGTATTGAAATGCAATGTGGGTTGCATATGTAATAGTAATTTTAAGTAAAGATATTAAGTTATTTTATTGATATATTTATTTATTTTATTTCTATTTATGTATATAAATTGTTTTATGAAAAATGGAAAAAAGTTCAACTAGTACACCTAATATGACATTAATGTAGTGAAAAGATTAAGTAGCCTAATTCTGCAAAATTAAAGCATGATATATTTGGCTCAAGTTACTTATGTCAGTTCTCTTATTCAATGCATTGGGGTGTTTTAATATTGAACACATTTCCAAAAACTGTCTTTTAGCTAGATTGCGTTCAGTGGCAAGGATCTTAACTTCATTAAAATCCACTTCATGTTTTGTATTTATCGCATGTTGTGCTAGGGCACAAGTGTGTTTCGATAAATTAATGTCGCTACGATGTGAAGTGAGACGACCTTTTAATGATCTACCAGATTGACCAATGTAACATAAATCGCAATTAGCGCATGGAATTTTATAAATTGTGTTCACTTGTTCCAAAGTGGACAAGGGTGTTTTAGTTTTAGAGAACAAATTTCTAACAGTTTTTGCATTCTTAACAGCAATTTTAACAGGTATATTATTTTGTTTATACAATTTAATAAGTTTCTCAGTAACTTGAGGGAAATAAGGTAAGGAAGAGTAATGTGTGATAGTATTCTCAAGAACGGTATTATGCAGAACAGTGCTATTTATAGAATTATTAGAGATGTTTCTAAGTTGGTCACCATCGGGTATGTCATAAATTGAGGATCCATAACTATGCGAATAAAGGTATTTATTGATGATAGAGGAAGGATATGAATTCTCTATTAGAATATTTCTCAATAACTTAAAGGATTCCCTTCGATTAATTGGATGTGTCAATTTATTTAATCTATAGCTCAAAGCTTTTATAAGGTTTAGTTTGTATTTCATGGGATGACAGGAATGGTAGTTAAGGAACCTATTAGAGGCCATTGATTTTCTATACCAACTTGTGGTTAGGGTGTTGTCTCCCATTCTGATGACACGCATGTCAAGGAAGGGTATACTATTGGTGGTAGTGTCCTCAAGTTCAACAGTGAACTGTAAATGAGGATCAAACTCATTAAAGTGGGATAGGGTACCCTGAACCTTGTCAGGTGGTAGGGCTAGTAATAAATCATCCACATACCTTTTAATAAAAGGGATTTGAAAATCCAAAAGACCCAAACGGTCAGAAACCAAATCATCCAATACAAAGTTAACTAGGATGGATGTATATATATATACATATATATACATATATTTTTAAATATATATTTAAATTGACAGTCACGAATATCCAGTACTCATTATATATATATATATATATGTGTGTGTGTAAAGAATAAATCTTTTAGCAAAAAACTGCTATCGCTTTGTTGTATTAAATTGGCCAAATATATGGCCTAGGAGGACAAATTCGTTAAACTTCCCGTGTTTGAATCGGTATCAATAAAGTGTGTTATGACTCATTTCGGCCTATCCCAGCCTCATCAGACACTTGGGCTGATACAAATTCAAACACGGAAAGTAGAACGAATGTCTCCTAAAGCTTCACCACTGCAGTGGTTTGCGAGCAGAGGCGCCACCTACTTTGGCGGCCGTGAACGAAAACGATATGATCACATCGTTTTCTACCTCTGGGCTATGCGAAATGTGTAAAGAATAAATCTTTTAGCAAAAAACTGCTATGGCTTTGTTGTATTAAATTGGCCAAATATATGGCCTAGGAGGACATAACCTCAACATGTTTCTGATATTTAACCAAAATTAATATATTATATTAATATCAGAAACATTTGAGTATTTACTGATTACAAATTTAAAAAATGTTAAAACTGCTCTCCTTAAAAAGTAAGAAAATGGACATAGTGTCCTTTACCTCCGAGGTACGGATATTGAATGCTTATTGTAATATATGTAAAAGTTTCAAATGTTCACAAAAATTGTTACACAATAATTTATTATGACAGCACAACAGTAATTGAGTGTTAAATTTTTATAAATCTGCATAAAAACTGGAAGTTTATTAAAAATTTTGTAAAATGTTCATACAAAAGGTTTGAAACTTTTGTAAAAATATTGTTACAGCTTAAGTGATGTTTAGAATAATTTACTTAAAATCCCATATGTTATTAATTTTATCAAAAAACTAGTAAGAATTAAATGTTCCAACTTTTCATAGAAAAAAAAATTATGTAGTGTAACTATGGTAAATTATGCAACTGTGCAACAATATCCATAAACTGTGTCATAAAAAATGTTGACTTTTTAATACCCCCACTCACTTTTGTCGTAAAGCGCCATTTACAGTTGAGGCCCCCCTTCATGTTGATGTAGCAATAAAAAAATAATGTTTGTTTAACCTTCTGGCTAAGGTCTAGTGTTAGGGTTTTTAGGTCACGCAAGCCCCCCTAAAATGACTTAACAACTACTTTGGTAGCCGGAATCTACGAAGCACAGTGGAAGCTTAGTTTAAATTAGAAATTGAAAATTTTGTCAGTGTTGGGATTCGAACCCTGGCCCTCCAGCTTGTTAAGCCAGTAACATAGCACTGAGCTAGGACTGCCATAGTATGAATGTCACAATTACAACTCATGACCCCCCATCTCAGTAATTTTTTAAAAAATTCAAGTTTTTTAAAAATAACTACAAAATACCAGACTGTAACAAAACAATATATCATAAGAGCTAGTAAAATGTCCCATTTATAGCGGAAATAGTGACAAATTGGAATAAACCTATTCTTATTCTTTATACTATAGTATTATACTCTATCTATACTATACTACGTTCCATGTTTAGAAAATAACATTGCGGAGATAGGGCCATGTATTTCTTATGGACGATAGCAACGCGGCGTTGCCACGACACACACAAGCACAACTTAGGGTTGTATAATTTGTATTTTCGTTTCCACAAACATGAATTAAATTAATGTTTTTTAACGTAATTGACCAAAAGTGCCCATTCGAAACAAGAGATGAAAAGTAGGGAAAATGATTTTAATTAGATAAATAGTATTTACAAAAGATAATTTTATTTTATCTCATTTTAATTATAGTAACGACAGTTTATTTGTTTTTCGGTGAGAATACGATATGCCATGAATCATATAAATCAGTAGAAAATATTGACCGCTTGGAATGTGTATATCTAATTACTAATTGCAACTTAAAATAATATGATGTGCATATGTCAGCTATTTTATGTCGTCTCTGACTACATAATGATAATAAAACTTTTATTAAGTAGTTATTCTGACTTTTACAGTTAAATGTTAATTAAAAATGAAAATTCAAAAATTAAGCAAAGGGAATATCTTGGACATCCCTGCAAAAGAGAGTGTCTGAGAGTTCTGGCAACACTGATCTCCATAAGAGTAATGTTATTTTCTTAACTTGAAACAAAGAATAGTATCCAATAACTTAATGTCATGAAAAGAACTAATGAAAACATTATACCAATACAGAATTGCCCCAATATGTAAAACTGTAGTAACATGTATAACCAAAACCATACAGAAAAATCTCACCTGAGTTATACTTATCTGGCTCATTCTTCAAATCTCCCAGTTTAAGAGATGTTGATAACTGACTCTTTATATATCTAGAGTCATCTTCAATAAACTCTTCCTTCATTTCAACTTTTGTTACTGCCATTTCTAATTAAAAATAGGAATTAAATGACATTGTTAACTAGGCTTCTGTTATTGGTCTTACCTGAGCAATCTTCTGGTTCATTTTTTAAGTCTCTCAGATCAAGGGATGTGGATAGCTGACTTTTTAAATATCGTGAGTCATCTTTAACAAACTCATCCTTAATTTCAGCTTTCACTTCCATAATTATTTACCAAGAGAGTACGCTCAAAGAAGGGCAAATTTGAAGTTAACGTTTTCTTTGCTGGAAACGAAATACGAAAAAAATAAAAAATAAGGTTGTTCGAACTCAGTTCGGGGCAGACCTATAGAACGCAGTGATGTTCTGCATGGTACAGACAAACTCCCTCTGTTATCCGAAATTTATCCCACTTTTTATCGGAATATCCCTCCCCAATAGGTATCTTCGTTTATCGCGAGATGGCGCAGCGAACACACATTTCTATACATTGCAATAGCATTGTCGAGATAAACGAATATACACAATATATATAGTCCGTCTAGAAAGTATCCGGAATTTTATATTTTTCCTAATTTTAATAGATTTTCTTTTTGTTACATTTTAAGACAAAAGTGATGCATCAAGTAGGTTGTGCCGATAGTAGGTTATGGACAAAATCGTATGACAACACCATCTGTCAAATATTGTTGTTTGTAAACAGACTTAAGATTTGTGAAATAATGTCGCAAGTAGAAAAATGAAATGTGGTGGAATATTTGTATAGAAAGGGTGTCCGAAACGTTAAAAAATTAGTGCAATTGACTGAACTTGGAAAAAGTGCATTGGATGAGACAATAAAGAGGATAAAAAATGGCATAGATATGAGACATAGACCAGTTTCGTGTAGAACGCGTAAAATTCGCGCGTCAACTATTTAACAATTAAAAATAACTATTAAAAACAATTTAAATGCTTTAGTGGCTTTAGGACGACAAAATCCGCGCCTAGGGTTTCGAAAATTAGCGAACAGATTTGGAAATCAACGAAGAATAACAGTATGCCCAAAAACTGTTCACATGTCACTAAAAACGCAAGGCTACATATCAAGGAAATCAAAAAAATCCCTACAATGACATCTCTACAAAGGCAACGAAGAATAGATTTTTGTATTCGTTTTCAAAAAGATAATTTTAATAATGTCTTTATATCTGATGCAAATCATGTCTTGTTTCCAGCTTGGTGCAAATCATCTAAAAGTCCTATCAAGAGAAAATGTTACCATTCAAATTTCCAAATTTCGCACTAAAATAATGGTTTGGGCAGCAATATCTCAGCGTGGTGCTACATCTCTCTGTATAGTTAATGTTACTGTTGATAGTGCGAAATATTTTGACATCCTAAATGGTTTTCTTCTAGAAACAAATCATGTTTTATATCCAGAGGGGTGGTGTTTTCAGAAAGATAATGAAAGACGCCATACTTCTGCTTATACTCTTACTTCTACTTATACGTTTGGATGCAAGAACACGAATTGGCAACAATTCCGTGGCCAGCTGCATATCCAGATCTTAGCCTCATTGAAAACATATGGGGACTGATGAAGATTGATGGGGAACGAGTAGCGCCGCGAGATAAAGAAGATTTAATCGGGTCAGTTTTACAGGCCAAGAACACCATTATCGAAAATTATGGCCTTGACCTAGTTTCGGGTGTACCTGGACGTTTAGTTAAGTGTTTAGATTTAAATGGAGGTTGTATAAGTAAATGAGATGAATTATTTGTTGAAATTTAATATTTCAAGTGATATCAATAAATACCGTAAAATTATAATTCTGCTTTCTTTTTTCCGGATAATTTCTAGACGGACTATAATATCAAATTAAACCAAAGGATAAATAATACATATTTCGTAATTTTTAAAAGATTTAATTGAAAATATGAAATATAAAATGTTACCGCTGAAATTTTATATTTTTGGGAATAAACCACAATTACTGTTATCAAAAATACATTTTTTTCTTGTCAATATTAACACTAGAAGTTTAGAATGTGGTTGATACCTCAAACACCGCTTAGACATCGTAAGACAGCTGTCAATTATTCATTGACCTATGACAGATGACAGTTATTTGTCAATGGGTCAATGTCAGTCTGTGGTCACTTTATGCCAGAGATATACATATCTCTGCTTTATGCTAAGAACCACAGACCACTAATAAGGAGGTAGGCTTAGAACTCAACTTAAAAAACTGTAACCCAGATAGAAATCTCCATTGAAATTTAAATTACTTACAGGTTTTTCCGATAGATGTCACATGGTGTAGATATTAATTAAATAAGTACTGAAATAAGTTATTTTGCTTAATATGCTTTATATAAGTGCTTTTTATAAGTAATATATTTTCCCTCATTTTGATAGAAAAATCTCTTTATCCCATTTGATTCAAAAAATCCCTCGAAAAAGGGATAATCCCTCCTAAAGAACATCACTGAGAACAAGTGCCGAGGCCGAGGAACTGACAGAAGATTAGTGACAGATCTGTATTTGGCAGTGTTGCCATATCACAAATAAATCCTTGAAAGAGCATGCGATATAATATTAATTAACATTCAACATTCTTTTTAAGTTTTTGAAAGTAGTTTAATTAATTTAAATTTAATTTATTATAATTTTAATTAAATTTTTTAAGCTTTTAAATTCTTAAGTTATTAAATTTAATTAAACATCTTTACCGATATATTTTTACTTTGTTATTCACATTTTAAGGATTAAATTGTCAATAATGATAATTTAATCTCTGCAACGTAAATTTAAAAAAATATCGATCTGAACAAGCTCCAGTAACTAGCTAATACATTAACAAAACGATATTCAGGTAACATTTCACCCCAAAATTATAATAGTCATAAAATTGAAATCTGCTAAACATCTGTTGCAATCTGGCAACTACTGTTTTCAAAATTTTGACAGTATTGCCAAGTTTATTTACTAATCTACCAAAGGCCAATTATAATTTTTTTTTCTAATAACTAACTGCAACTAATATCAAAAGAAACAAATATTCATTCGTTCGTGTTTCATGTAAATTCAAAAAATTTTAAAAAATACCCGATTTCATAAAATAATATAATAAAAATGTACTGTTTCAAAGCATATTTGAGGCATAAAACATACACATAATAAGGACATGGCAATACCGCAGACACAAATTTGACATGACGTTTGTGTCAAATTCTCGGCACTTATTCTATAGATTTGCCCAGTTCGGACTCAAGGTTAGTAGATATTTAAGTAGGTTGTCTCGTAACTATAGACCAATAAAATGCTCGCTTTTTAAAGGCGGGAATACGTCACCCATACGACACTTTTAAAATTGCCATAAGCTTCAATGCTAATAAAAATTTCAAAAACTTAGGTTTTACAATATATTTTGGGATTTTCTTAGGTATAGGGATGTTAAGTGGTTCTTATATTAGTAATTATATCAATTTTCTTTTTAAATCAATAGTCTGATGACAAAAAATAGAATTGTTTATATTGATAATATTGTGCGTTTTAAATGGAGATAACAGTTTATTTCGCATAAAAACCCAAAAAAACAGTAGAAAAAGTTCAAAAGCAAAAATACTAAATATGTAGGAACTTACTTATTATGTTTTTCCTGGAATTTGCAACATTCTTATCAGATCTAGTGGTAGGCAAAAAAAAACAAATAGGTAATATAAATAATTTATTATTAGATTAAAATACAAACAATGATTACTCCTTCAAGCACAAATCTTCAGGCTATAGGTTTGTTAGTTCATGACCGTGAATTTTTAGACAAACTACATATAATTGTTAGACAAACCTTGATATCACGGATACGACAACACACTTTACAAGTCTCTATAAATAATATTGTCTTTATACCTATACTTAAAAATAAAAACTAAACAATAACCAAACAAATAAACGAACTAATGGTACTATAGTAAAATTCCACAAAAAATATACGAATACAAACGTGAACTTAAACTCAGACGTGCAGACAACTCTCCATCAACTGTCAAATTTGACGTTGTCGTATGAGTGACGTAAGCATTCTGCCTTCCCCTCGCTTCGCTCACATAGTTACGAGACAACCTACCTAAATATCTACTAACCTTGGTTCGGACTAGCGTCACCGTCTAGCCGTTGGCAGGTCAGGATAATCCTGAACCTGATTCCTGACCATAGAGAAATAACAATCCTGACCAATCCAATCGCACTTGAGTTTGAGTATGTGTGTGGCGCGTCATTTAAATTATGTACATATTTGAATGTAACAGAACAGTTATCATAGTTGTTGTTATTTGTTATGTTGTTGTATAATAAAAATAATTACCACAATCAAATATCAGCAATAAACTGACGTTCATATAGACTTGGAAATAACTGTCCAATATCAGTTTGATGTCCAATGTGTGTTTTTATAAAATTGACTTCAACTTTTTCTGCCAAATATCAACCACAACCGTGAGACTGCTGGGCAAAATCCCCCAATTTTTATACTGCCTTTCATTTTTTAAGTGCCTTTTTCCTTTGCTTTCAGAATTAAAGCAGCCTGACCGATGACAGAGAAACTTCATTGTTTTGTGAGTCTTTGCGGAAAAGTTCTCGACTTTAACGTATTTGGTTTTTGTACTACTTTCAATAAAACATTTCCACTCCTGAAAAGAGACTAAATTGAAAAATTGAAGTGTTTCACTTTCTAGGATTAGGTTGTGTTCTTCTTGAAAATGAGAATGCAATTCGACAACATAACTTGAATAAAAATTATACAAAGGACACTTCTTAGAATCTTTCTTGATTTTGCTATCTTCCGTTGAAGTGTCTACAACATTTTTATGAGTTTCTGTGTATTCAAAACAATTAAACATAACTCCTTATTTGTGTGAACAATCTGAGAACGTTTCGTGATATGAGAAATGAGGACTGTTACACTCAAACCTATACATAATTTGAATGACGCGCTACACACAAAATCAAGTGCGATTACATTGGTCAGGATTATACCACAGAATAATAAACAAACAGAAGGGCCACTCTCAGATGCCGCCTTTGAAGTTTTTCAGCACGCGCGCCATGTTTTAGGAGGACACAGACATATGATTTGTGTGGTTATGTAATTGTTTATATTTATGTTTAATTATATTATATTTATGTTATTATATTTAACAATGTTAATATAATTGTATAGTATGTCTATGATTGCCGTAAGTCAAATAAACCTGGTTAATTTTTACATGCACACCACAAAAACAACACTAATTTCTTTAAAACCCTCCTAAAACATGGCGGAACGTCTGCGCGGAGGAGATGCGCGTACTTAATTTTCCGTGGAGAGTGGGTATTCTGTTTGTTTATTATTCTGTGGTATTGCCATGTCTTTAGTACGTATATGTTTTATGCCTCAAATATGCTTTGAAACAGTTCATTTTTATTATATTATTTTATAAAATCGGGTATTTTTTAAAAAATTTTAAATTCATATGAAACACGAACGAATGAATATTTGTTTCTTTTGATATTAGTTGCAGTTAGTTATTAGAAAAAAAAATTATAATTGGCTTTTGGTAGATTAGTAAATAAACTTGGCAGTACTGTCAAAAGTAGTTGCCAGATTGCAACAGATGTTTAGCGGATTTCAATTTTATGAATATTTTCTGATAATTTTGGGATGAAATGGTATCTGAATAAAAGCTTAAAAAATTAAAGTTAATTTAAATTATAATAAATTAAATTTAAATTAATTAAACTTCTTTTAAAAACTTAAAAATAATGTTTAGTAACATTAATTAATATTATATCGCATGTTCTTTCGTGATTTATTTGTGATATGGCAACGCCGCAAACACAAATTTGACATGACATTTATGCCAACATTGCCAACTTCATCGGCACTTTCTCTATACTTCTGCCACAGAATAATAAACAATCAGAAGGGCAACTCTCAGATGCCGCCTTTGAAGTTTTTCAGCACGCGCGCCATGTTTTAGGAGGACACAGACATATGATTTGTGTGGTTATGTAATTGTTTATATTTATGTTTAATTATATTATATTTATGTTATTATATTCAACAATGTTAATATAATTGTATAGTATCTCTATGATTGCCGTAAGCCAAATAAACCTGGTTAATTTCTAAATGCACACCACATAAACAACACTAATTTATTTAAAATCCTCCTAAAACATGGCGGAACGTCTGCGCGGAGGAGATGCGCGTACTTAATTTTCCGTGGAGAGTGGGTATTCTGTTTGTTTATTATTCTGTGATTATACTGACCTGCCAACTCAACCATAGTGTCCATAGTAGTGATTATAGCTGCAATCGCAAATATCAAACATGAAACAATAAATTTCGGTCTAGCAGTGCAGTGTTGGCATGTTTTTATAATGTAGGTGCTACATGCTTCAATAAAGTTTTAGAAAAGTAAATTTTGTTATTATGTTATAAATTCTGCAATTTTTTATTTTTATAAAACAAGAATGAGTAAGAATTTGTTTCTTTGGAGATTAATTGCGGTTAATTATTAGAAATTTTTTTTAGGCAATAACCCTAATATATTAAAATATAAATAATATTTTAATCAACACTTGGAAAGTAATTGTTCTCAGTGTAGTTCTCTGGTAAAATGTAAACTGCACACAGTCACGTACTTGGTTATATGTTTGCCATTTCACTAAATGCATTGCCAAACTTTTCTCATATTCTCGTCCAGCGGAAACTTATGTATGGAATTTTTTTTGTGAATTATAATAAGATGAACATTGACGAACACTGCAATAATTTTTTGAAGTCGAAGCTATTGTTAATTACAATATTAACCGATCGCTAATATCATGGATTATAAACCCCTACCTAGATACCTCACTCTTAGGTAAAAATCATGGACGTATTTATACGTCCATGGTAAAAATGAATTCAGTGTTAAACTCCGCCCACTTACACCTCTTTGCCTCTCACGCCTAAGTACTACCTGTCTGTATGGTAGCGACATCAATTGAAATCTTTGCCTAGATTGAAAAATAAATTGAGTTCCCTGCTCCGACGATAGTGCAATAGGAGACAATATAAGGGTGGCATTCAGCATTTTCACAAATAATTTTAACGTGATTGTAATCCATATTATGAAATTCCGATTTTACTTCAGAAAAAACGCTAAAAATTGATTAATGATAACAGTAAAGGTTTTCTAAAAATTATTTATTTATCAATACGATACAAAAAAATATAAACAAAACATAAAATATAAAATACATAATAAAATTAGCAGTGATAAATTACATTACATTTTATTATTTCTATACCTACTTTTATTATTGACAATATCGAAACATTTTATTATTAAAAGTCGAGAAGAATTTTCTGAGGAAACGTACAAATTTATATAAACGTGCTATAAAAATGAAGGTATATTACTCTTGAGAAGAATTAATATTTTTTAACAAACAAAATATATAGGTAGAAAAAGAGGTTTTCATAGTTATTTTAAGTACAATTTGTGACGTTTCTGGTTTGTTTACTGTTGTGGCTGTCAGTCTGTTGAATTTTTTGCTGTTTATTTCTCGAATTTTTGCATTTTGAAGTTTATTTTCCTTTACTTTGATCGAAAATAAGTTTTTTTCTGTGAATCTTTTCCCTTTTTGTTTTTATTTGCTTTCATTAACGTTATACCACTGACAAGTTTTTAAAAGTTTGATTTTTACCAAGAATTTTAAAATTTTTCTTTTATGGTCTTCACAGCTTTCAAGCCAATTAGTGGTTAATAAAATATGCTTAATCACATAGGTTTCAATTTTTTTAAAAACTGCATTATTTACTTTAAATAAATTAAAAGCCTCGTGAAATTTTTCTAACAATATTGTAGTAATAGTAACAAACAAATCTGATGGTCTCTGAAGAAACTTTATTTCTTCGTTTGCGGCATAATCTCTGAAATGTAACATTAATTCGTGTTTCTGTAATAGAATTTTATTGTCTTTTAACAAATCTTCCTGGCATTTAATACAATTCAAATTCTTTATAATCTTATCGTAAATATAACCAGCGACATGTAACAGCACACGTTTCTAAATTTATGCTAGATTTGATGGAATTTGCCGCGCTTAAAATTTGGTTGTCATTATTTTCCTTTTTCTTGTCTAAAGATTTTTCTACATGAACTGTTTGGGTTTCAATGGACTCGTCAGATATTTCGACGCTAGTTACTTCGTGGGTTAAATCTAAATTAACAGTTGTGCTATTTCACAATTTCCATTGTCTAAAGCAATTTTTAATATTTTTAATATTTGTGTTATGCTTAATGGCAATTTTTAACTGACTAACACTAGGTGTTGGATTGTAATCCCCCCTATTGCGCACAATAGAGAAAAATTTTTCTAGAGGATCTTGGTTCAAAATCCACAAGGAAAATAATTCCTGTAGCTAGCTGTATACCACGTATCACAAAAAAGAGGTTAGATCTTTGTAAATGGGTATATTTAAAAAACCCTTAAAAGGGCTACATCAAATAACACGAACCTTTTCGGAATAATAATTCCATCATCAGGTTTAAAAATGCAAGGTTCACATGCCTGAGCCACCAAAATATCAGGGTAAAAACCCTTTAAAATATATGAAGTTACAAAAAATTGTACATAATGTTGTTATAAATATGTGATGTTTAATATTAAATTAAATTTGACTTCAGGTAACATACACCCATGGTTTGAGTGAGTTCCAGTGTTCGGAGAGTAAACCTCTTTAAACGGACTACAGCTGGTAACTTGTGTTCAGAAAAGATGTTAAAAGATATGACACATTTTATTTTTGAAGTTCCTCTCACAAACATAAAACTGACAAAATTGTCCACTGAAAGCCGTGTAGACAGTGAATATTATATCTCTCTTGCTGATTTTCAAAAACTTTAATTTTTTAAAAATATTCTAAACCTGCTTTTAAGTTTTCAGTTGACTTGCTTAAAGTTGACATTGGGATCCTGTTTTGATTACTATCACTACAATATTTGCTGTTAAGACCATCAAAAATTGTATTTATAATTTTCAAAAATTCGGCAGTATGAGGAGCCATTTTAGTGTGTAACTGCCCTACAGCTATTGCTGTTGATATTGCTGAGGCAACTGAGTTGGAAAAAATTTGTGCTGCTAATTTTACACGCATTTTTTGAAAATTATTAGGGTTTATATGAACGTCTATTATTTTCACCATACATTGTCCTCTTACATTGGTTCTATCGATGTTGTATGTGTATGCAATATCTTGCCACAATATTTGTTTAGAATCGGCAAAAAACGTCAACTTTTTGTTAAGAAAATTATTTCTTAAACTTTTTAAAAGTGGGGTGTATCGAACATAGTAAAAATCCTCTGATTTCCTATTTCTATTGCAGGCTGATCCTTACCGCATTGGTTTGTACCGTATTGGTTTTGTACCGCAATAAACGTATGTAGAACATACTGGTGGGGTATCACCTAAAATAGGTAATCATTGAAATGTCTGTGTAATTTTAATTAAAGCAAAACAAGCATCTCTATTATTTCTGGAGTGATACTAACAACGCATTCATAATTAAAAAAAAATCTTTCATTTCAAATCATTTCAAATAGGTAAAGAAATAATAAATAAGACTTACTCACAATCAATTTAATTTAACTATCAGACGACCGGTTTCGCTTTCTACAATATGCAAAGCATCCTCAGGTCTCGATACAAAGTTAAACAAATGCTGAAATAATAAAAAAAAATAAAAAACAATCATACACATATCTCTTCTTCATTGGATCAAATCTATCTATCTCTATATCTATTTATATCTATCTATCTCCTCAAGAACTTCCCGTTTACTGTCAAACAACTGCAATAATAGAATTGAGTTCTCCATTCAACAATACATACTAGTTTCAACCATGTTCTACCATCCATCAATTAATAGAGTACCGGCATGTAAGTAATGTTTATTTAATTATTTGCTCATTTATTAATTTGTTACAATCTAGTAGACTATTTTATAACAATTTGTGGGCCTTACTTTGTCTGTTTAAACTTTTAAAACTTTTATACTTTTTATTCAACTTACTCTTTTAAATAAAACCACAGACATGTAATATTGGCATAATTATTGTAATTTACAACATCTACTTTGTTTATCGTTATTAGACAACACCCTAATATGGGTTTTTATTATTTCAGCATTTGTTTAACTTTGTATCTAGACCTGAGGATGCTTTGCATATTGTAGAAAGCGAAACCGGTCGTCTGATAGTTAAATTAAATTGATTGTGAGTAAGTCTTATTTATTATTTCTTTACCTATATATAAATCATTCAATATCAACTGATTTTATATAAAATATATTTTAATAGCATTACTCTCATTGACAAAAGCGCATTACGCAAACATAAAAATATTTCTAAAGTTGAGTACTCACCTAAATCAGTTGGTAACTGTATATATTTTAAAGGAAGAGCATTTTTCCTTAATAACTTTCTTTGGCTACTTTGATAAATATATTCCACTGCAAAATGATGCTGGCAAATTATTCACTGTTTTAGTTCACTAATATCCATCAATATAATATCAATATTCCCGCAGTTTTTTTGCCAAATTTTTGTGCGCTTCAGGGGAAATTTAAAGAAAGATATATTATTATTTGGTCCATCGTTTCTTGCAAAACTTCCCGCGTAAACACATTTATGCGTTACAGAGGCCATTTTATCTAAAATGTGAGTCCTTTTTTTTAATAAAATTTCGTTATAACTTGTCACAACACTTGACACAGCTAATACACTTATAGGGCAAGTTAGGCCCTGACACTACTCCTATCTCCTCACAAGTCAGTGAGAGAATGAGAATCTCGATACGCCAATTCTCGATTCTGTGCCAATAGCACAGAATAATGAACAATGAGAATGCTCACTCTCCATGGAAAATTAAGTACGCGCATCTCCTCGCAGACGTTACGCCATGTTTTAGAGGGAACCAGTGTTGTTTATGTGGTGTGTATAGACGAAATTAACCCAGTTTAATTGACTTACGGCAATCATAGATATACTATACAATTATATTAACATTATTAAATATAATAACATAAATATAACAGAATTAAACATATATATATATATATATATATACTCGGTTCGCTAATGCCAGTCCGAACTGTCTAGTGATTTTAGTAATTATGTTTTTACGAAGTTAGTTACTTTTTGACAGACTAGAACTGGCTGGAAATTATTATACAACCAAGTACACGTGCTCATAGCGCATTTCATTAGAGTAGTTCGTCGACCTCTTTTGCAAACTTATACTATGAATTAGAAATTTATAGCATGTATATAGAATGTAAGTTTCTATTATATATAAAAAATATGTTTTATAAAAAAAGTTACGGCAATTTAGTTTATATCGTTAGGTTGCGCCAAATGTAGGCAACCAACTTAAAATTTTGTTAGCATTTAGCTGGAGTTTCTTGAAAATATATTTAATATTTTCCAGTTAATTCATTATTATTTTTTAAAGTGATGATAATAATGCTGAATAAGCAATATTTCAAATGATATCTAATCACAGGACGTACTTTATATTGTGTTATAAAGTACCTAGGTTAGATAAAAAATATCATAATATTCATATTATAATTCAAAAATATCATGCATCAAAAATATCCAATATCAACAAAAATATAATTAAAACAAATTATAATCTTCTGTTATTCCTATTAAAAACTAGTTTTGGACGGCCTGGGATTTTACTTTTTTTATCTAACGTACTTTATTATGAGGATTTTACAATAACACAATATTAAGTACGTTTTGTGATTAAATATCATTTGAAATATTGCTTATTCAGCATTATTATCATCACTTTTAAAAAATAATAAATTAACTGGAAAATAATAAACGTTTATTAAAAATATTCTCAAGAAACTCCAGCTAAATCCTAACAAAAAGTTTAAGTTGGTTGCCTACATTTGGAGCAACTTAACAATATAAACTAAATTACTGTAACTTTTATCACAGCTTTTATTTAATTTTTGACGCCATGTCAAACTGAACTGGATGTTAACTGAAATGTTTTTGTTATTAAGAACATATTTACATAATTTTATAAATATATTTTAATGATCCACTACGCTGAATGGGCAAATAATTAAACAAAAATGGTTGGTGTTTTGAATAAATCTTTGTGCAGTTTGATTACCTCGTAATTTAGCAGCATCCTTACTCATCTAAATATATTAACTTTTAAAGAACATTTATCATATTTATATTTATTCAAGAAAAACTTACCAACGCATTATCTGATAGAACAAATGGAAAACTTTGACTATCTCTAATAATAAAATTCAAAATAGAACTAACTAATTAACTAAATAGAACTAACAAAGAATTAAACAAAAATAATGGAACAATAAAACTATATTAGCTAAAATAAACAACGCGAATAATACAAATATTTACTACAATATGTTCAATTGTAACAACTCAAATATTATATTTTAAATATAAAGGGAAAATGTTATGGGTTTAGTATACACTTCCACTATTTGGAATAATTCTTCTTTTTTAAAGGAAGAAGTCTGGAATAGTAGTATATTTGAGCTACTAATACTGAGAAGTAGGAATTTTTGTGTTGTAGGTTTCCGACAATGAATCTGTCAAAATATGCCCGAGCTAAGCGAATGGAGAATATATATATATATATATTATATATATATTATATATATATATATATATATATATATATACAAACAACACAGTTTATTAGGGTTGCAGTCAGAATTATTGGCCGGGATGTTAAAAAAACACTCTTTTGACTTTTTGTCGAGCTTTCGGAATATTTTTATTCCTTTTTCAAGACACTGTAAAAGACAATTATGTAAGTATTTAAAAATAATATCACCATTCTTCAGTGTAACTTACTAGTCGTTGAGATTATTTTAGTAAGCATTGAACACTCAACATTAATACCACACATTAAAATATACAATTATGGACAATACATCATAAAATTTTTAAAAATTTGTTGTTAAAAATAGTAAAACTTGATTGATGGCATGTTTTACTGGTGTATATTAACTCATACAGAGAATGGAAAGAAAAAACAGTGTAATTAATATGTAATTAGGTGTAAATTGATGTTATCTTTCTTTACAAGCATTACTAGAGGCCTTTCTTAGGTGTCTATAATTTTTAACCTGTCTTAATGGTATGCAACATATTATACAGAGGTGTAATTTTTCGTACAGGTAAATATTTATTTTATTTTTATTTTTGGTGTTTTTCTAGTAAATAACAATAAATGTTACTTAATTTGTCTATATCGGACTTTTTATTGATACAAGATGTGCTAGATTTTATGAAACACATTTCCAAAAAAACACGTTTTAAATGGTTCTTTTCTTTTGCCAAAATACGTGTTAAAACGTGTTTTTTTGGAAATGTGTTTCATAAAATCTAGCACATCTTGTATCAATAAAAAGTCCGATATAGACAAATTAAGTAACATTTATTGTTATTTACTAGAAAAACACCAAAAATAAAAATAAAATAAATATTTACCTGTACGAAAAATTACACCTCTGTATAATATGTTGCATACCATTAAGACAGGTTAAAAATTATAGACACCTAAGAAAGGCCTCTAGTAATGCTTGTAAAGAAAGATAACATCAATTTACACCTAATTACATATTAATTACACTGTTTTTTCTTTCCATTCTCTGTATGAGTTAATATACACCAGTAAAACATGCCATCAATCAAGTTTTACTATTTTTAACAACAAATTTTTAAAAATTTTATGATGTATTGTCCATAATTGTATATTTTAATGTGTGGTATTAATGTTGAGTGTTCAATGCTTACAAAAATAATCTCAACGACTAGTAAGTTACACTGAAGAATGGTGATATTATTTTTAAATACTTACATAATTGTCTTTTACAGTGTCTTGAAAAAGGAATAAAAATATTCCGAAAGCTCGACAAAAAGTCAAAAGAGTGTTTTTTTTAACATCCCGGCCAATAATTCTGACTGCAACCCTAATAAACTGTGTTGTTTGTTTATAATCGACAGTCAATAATATCCAGTATTTCTTATATATATATATATATTATATATATATATATATATATATATATATATAATTATATATATATATATATTATATATATATATATATATATATATATATATATATATATATATATATATATATAAACAATTACATAACGTCACAAATCATATGTCTGTGTTATGTGTTTCCTTCTAAAACATGGCGCGTGTGCTGAAAAACTTCAAAGGCGGCATCTGAGAGTGGACATTCTGATTGTTTATTATTCTGTGCCGATAGGTTCCTTATGCCACCACAGAATAATAAACAATCAGAATGCCTACTCTCCATGGAAAATTAAGTACGCGCATCTCCTTCGCGCAGACGTTCTGCCATGTTTTAGAGGAACCAGTGCTGTTTATGAGGTGTACATAGAAAAATTAGCCCGGTTTAATTGACTTACGGCAATCATAGACATACTATACAATCATGATACTAAGACTTCCAAGATAAACCCACTTCGCAATCGAATTTTGTACATCGACGCGCATGACGTCAATTGGTGATAAAGTCACTTTTATCACCAACCTTTTATCATCACAGTCGGTAAAACATATATGGAAAGAAAGGGGTTTTTATTTAAATATTTAGAATATTAAGGGATGTTAGGTAAAATATCTGCAATTAAATCTTAAAAATATGTTATATATACATCTCTGTTAGCCTAGCAATGTAAACTAAAATTATATAAAAAAGTAAGAACTAAACATCCTTTTGCAAATGGAAATTTATATACAATGGATTGATTTATTAAAATAAAAATTTAATACAACTGATAAAATAAAATACACTGTAATAATTTACAAGTTTATTTAACAATTTATTTTACAATTTTTAATATTTTCTTCTTCTTAACTTTGATGTTTCTTTAATATATCTATTCAATTTTCTAATTTTAAAATATAATTTACACCTTTACTAACATTACATCTGAACACAGCTAAATTCATTAGCGATTTTAAATAATTCTTGGTTAATTTTAATGACCCTTTGTTAAAATTGTTAAAAATATGGTCCAGTTCATTACATTTAATTAGAAAATCTGGATATGGTTTAAGTAAACCTCCTTCGGAAAGATGGTTTACCCAGTAAACCGATGTCAACGTACAAGATAAACGATAAACAACAAAACATAAATCTCAAGGTTAGTAGATATTTAAGTAGATACTTAAATATCTACTAACCTTGACTAAATCTGACAAAACTCCATACAACACAGAACATTTCTGTGACATTTGTCGCCAAGTGACGTCACACGACTGATCGCGTGCGCGTGGGTTTTATCCATGATACTATGAATAACAAAATAGGATCTTCCCGTAGCTCAAAATCGGTCGGGTTTGCGCATGCCGTCATTGGAGACTAGAATTTGAATTCTTGTTAAAGTTAAATGAGATTTGTATGCATTCTGTGATGAAATTACTAGAAGAAAATAAGTTAAGAGGTTTAATAATTACAATAATCGTACACATAAGGATATCTTCAAACTATTTATTAAAGATTATTTATTGATATATACAAAAACTGACATTTCGAACGTGCAAGTCTCCAATGACGTCACAAAAACATGCGCAATATCTTATCTTATGGTCATTCATAGTATCATGGGTTTATCTGTAGTTTATAGTATCATGCTATACAATATTATATTAACGTTGTTAAATATAATAATATAAATAATATAATATAATTAAACATAAATATAAACAATTACATAACCCCACAAACCATATGTCTGTGTTATGTGTTTCCTTCTAAAACATGGCGCGCGTGCTGAAAAACTTCAAAGGCGGCATTTGAGAGTGGGCATTCTGATTGTTTATAATTCTGTGCTTTGGTGAGAGCGAGAGGTGAGGTGACATATGATGAAAAGAAAAGAAAGTGACTTGGTTTGATGGCAGTGATGCCACTCCTCACGATTTATCGTGAGATCTCACGAATTGAAGACAAATCTCACGATCTCACGATTGACGTCTTATATCTTACGATTTCTAAAATTTTTAGGCTGTTACTAAATCTAAAGATAAATAATGGATACCTAATAAAATTTATACGAGAAAATCAGCATTTTTAAAGTGCTCTTAGATTGTCACCTTGAAATATTCATAAATCAACTATATTTTTATACAAAAATGCTTGCACTACTCCAATTAGTATACACAAAATAATATAAACAAAGCTTAAAAGGTCCTTTATTGCTTTGAAGTGTTAATATCGGTCCATAAACAACTGAAGTTTATGTATATTTTATCAATAAATATCAAGAATAGCCGGAATTTTGTATTAAAGCATCAACAGACCAAAATAATTTAAGTGTGTGTTCGAGATATGAAACAAATCAGCAATTGCATATAACAATAACTTTATATTTCATCTTCAATAACTTTGAAATCCTACAAGTACCGATTATATACCTATTATACTTAATTTTCTTGGTAAAATAGGTTTATAATTTTCATTGAAGTTTAAACTATAAAGAATGTTTATAATCATTGCCTAATATTGAATCGATAATCCATAGCTTGCAGTATATAGATATAGGTAGGTATATAATTTTCTAAAATTATATCTGGTACTGGTGGTTCCCCTAAAGTAGGCCCTTTTCTAGTACACTAATTTTTAAGTATGTACTTATACATTAATTAATATATAACAATACAAAGTATTTAAAATAGTTTTGTATAATTATATATCATTTAAAAACTCCCATTTCCTTCAAAATTCAACTGTAGCGAAATCTCACGATTTCTTACGATTTATTTTTTCCGATCTTACGATTTCTCTTCGACTTCATGTGGCATCACTGTTTGATGGTTATGACACGAGTTAAAATGTCAAAAGTTGGTAAAAATTTATGAAGGAATTTTAATCTTAAGAGAAAGCTTTTGCTTTAGTTTATTTACAAACTAAAAGTGTGTGTTATATGTTATGATATGCATAAAGTGTAAATTTTACCTAAAAGTACAAAGATTTGTATAAAGTAAGTAAACGTAGGTTATTTGTTTATTTAGCAATATGTCAAACCAATTCAAAATTTTTTGTAAAATTCCCAAAATGTTGTTTCTCCCGTAAAAATAATTCTATTTCTTTTCTGTTGATAGTAACGTTAGTGAAATTCCTTACGCAAAAAGAAGATACATCTTACTGAATTTTCTTGTAACATTGATACATTTCAAAATACTGTAATTCTGTACGTCTGAGCTAGACTCATGTAACTCAATTTTGCCATTATTTGCTATTCTACTGCAGTGATTTTTTTTTACTCTGTGCAAATAACAAAAAACACATTTTTAAGAATATAGAATTTGATTGTTTGTCTTACCAACCATAACCACTTCACCATAATGATAAATGTTTGGATCATATAATGAATATGGTCAAAATGGAAAAAAAGCATAATATTAGAAGCATGTTAGTCAAAGATTGGGTAAGAATCTTATAAGTGAGGGATGAGTTATGATTTATTTGGGCATATTATTTTATGAATTACACACACCCATATATATATTTTAATACTATAATGTATTTGTATATAATTAACAATTTCATAAATTGTGTACAGATTTTATATACCTATGTATTAAATGAGAAAACACAAACATTTACGATTATCAACAAAAAACTCTTGATTTTTATAAAAACCTCTGATTTTTGTATTCATCGTTTTTCATAATCAAATTTCGGAGACCAAGTTAGAACAAAGTGATATTATTATTAATCTAATATCTGCTAATAGCATACTTTGTAGAAAGTCATTCAGTCACATTGTTCTGCTCAACTGACAAAGACTCTCAGCAATTTCTCCGGCGACAATATTGTGTCTACTCTTGAAACAGTTAATCCAACTTGCCAAACAATCAAAATTAAAAATGTTTAGCTCTTTAGCAAAAAAATTTGTCTTATGTTGAAGCATAGGCCCATTTACAGGTATTCCTCGATTACATTGCTGTTAACCCATTCTAAAAGTGCACAGTCAAATTGATTTTGAGACGACTCTCTCACATGTTTTGATTTTAAAACATTCGCATTGAATAAAGGTTCTATTTTGTGTTTGTCTTAATTTTTCTTAATTGTCGATATTGTGGAATGCTTCACACTGAATTCCTTTGCAATAGTTACATTTGACTCGCCAGCTTCTAAACTTTGTATTATAACACTTCAATGGAGAAACATTTTCGTTTTCTAGAAGCCGTTTTTGTATGCGTAATCACTAATCGTCTGCAAATTACTGCCGAATAATAAACAGTCGCATTCCAATCTGCGACCTTGGGGGAAAAAGAGGTGTGCGGGGTGACAACAGCTTCTTATCTATAATTTTTTGTGTCGTGTTGGTCATCGTTACTGTAACCAGACAATATTGTTTAAAAATTCCGTCCTTAAAAGCGGTCGGTCGTTATAAGCGGAGTCGTAATTAACGCATGTTTTTCATATTGGCTTATATTAATTAAACCAAACTGTATGCCTTATTTACGTCGCTGAAAACGGTTAGTTGTTATATGCGAAGTCATACTAAACGGACTACACTGTACAATATTTATATATATATATATATATATATATATAATATATATATATATATATATATATAATATTTATATATATAAATATACATATATATATATATATATATATATATATATATATATATATATATTATGTATATAAGAAAGTCCCTTATTAAGAAACATTCTAATAGAAAATTCATATCCTTCATCTATCATAAATAAATACCTTAACTCACAAAGCTATGGATCCTCATTTGATGACATACCCAATGGTGACCAACTTAGAACAATTTCAAATAATTCAATTAATAGCATTGTTCTACATGAAACTGATCTTGAGAATCATTCCACCCAATATTCTTCTTTACCTTATTTTCCTCAAGTTACTGAGAAGCTTATTAAACTGTATAAACAAAATAACATACTGGTTAAAATTGCTGTCAAGAATGCGAAAACTGTTAGAAATTTGTTTTCAAAAACTAAAACACCCTTGTCCACTTTGGAACAAGTTAACACGATTTATCAAATTACATGTGCTAATTGCGATTTATGTTACATTGGTCAGACTAGTAGATCATTAAAAGGTCATCTCACTACACATCGTAGTGACATTAATTTATCAAAACACACTTGTGCTCTGGCGCAACACGCGATAAATACTGAACATAAAGTGGATTTCAATGAAGTTAAGATTCTTGGCACTGAACGCAATCTAGTTAAAAGACAGTTTTTGGAAATGTGTTTCAATTCTTAAACATCCTAATGCTTTACATAAGAGAACTGACATAAGTAACTTGAGCCAAAGTGAGCATAAATCATGCTTTAATTTTGCAGAATTAGGCTTTATGATCTTTTCATTATATAAATGTCATGTAAGGTGCACTATTTGAACTCATTTTTTTATTAAATAATTAAAATATACATAAAATAGAAATAAATTAATAATAAATAAAATAATCAAATATTCTTTACTTAACTCACTGTAGCATATGCAACTTACATTGCATATTCTTACACTAATTCCCATAATTAGATTAGTGTGAACAATTTTCTACTTGAATAATATAATACAAATATTGTAATGGATTCATAGAATCCTTTACAAATTACAGTTCCAAGCGTCTGAACCTTGGACTGTGGAAATTATCTTATCGTTGATCACCTGTGGCGGATTATCCAGCCATAATGTTTAACGTTATTATTTATATATGAGGTTGAATGAAATTCTCCTGTTTGTTAGTTCTAGAGTGATTAATGCGAGGAGTTGCTATTACAATACCAATTTCTTTCATTGGTTTGTCTCTTACAAGCGGGTTGTCATCCAAACTCATTTAAACTTTTAAATAGACCGCCCAATTATTTGGGGTGGTACCTCTACCTTGTTGCTCTGTCAAAAAATTTTTGACCTCAAGGTTGGCTGTCTTTTCACGGTTTAGTTCGGTCTGTTTCATTTAACGCCATTTTTCCGGCGGCAGCTGTAAGGCTTTGATCGGTAACTTCATTTACACTACTTTTTAAATAAAATTTTTTATTAACATCACTTATAATGCTACCTAAAGTTAAAATCAAAGCTTAATAATTATTAAATAGTTGGAAGTAAATCTATGATTTTCTTGGTTCTTTTTCACTACTTAAGATTAAATATAATATTTCATTTACTTTAGACCACATGGTCAGTTGCTGTGCTAATTTTTTATAAGTTGCTATATGTTGTTAGTTACTTGATTGTTTATACAATATCACCGTATAATGTCCATTTACTTGAGTTTTATTCACATAATTGTAAATATCTTTGACTGCTACATGTCTTTTTAAGGTAACATTTATAACATCGTTTCCATGATTGTGTGGTTCTCATATTGTACTTTTTAGATGAACTGATGATGCTTTCAGAATACGAAAGCGAAACGTCTTCAAAATAGATAAAGTAGCCTATCAACTTTGTCTTTTATTTCTCCACCTTGAGACCGATATAAGAACCCACCACTCGTCTGAGTGATCCTTATATACATATATTCCTTTTATATATATATATATATATATATATATATATATATATATATATATATATATATATATATATCTTCTTCTTCAAGTGCCCTGTCCGTTGCGAACGTTGGCTATTAACATGGCAATTTTGATCTTGTTTGCGGCGCTTCTGAATAGTACGACCGATGTGAGCCCGAACCACTTCCGAGATTTTGGAGCCACGAGTGTCTTCTCCTGCCTGGCCCTCGCTTACTGTCTTTTTCCCTGGACAATCAATTGTAGCAGACGGTACTTATCGTGTCTCATATGTGGCCTAGATATTCAAGCTTTCTTTGTTTAATTGTATTCACGATTTCTTTCTCCTTTCCGATTCTTTGGAGTACCTCTATGTTGGTGACATGTTCGGTCCAGGATATACGAAGAATGCGTCGGTACACCCACATTTCGAATGCTTCTAGTTTTCTCGTTAGCGTCTCCGTCAGCGTCCAGGCCTCCACGCCATACAGCAAGATCGGAAAAATGTAGCATTTAACTATACTTAGTTTTAGGGGAAGAGACAAATCCTTGCTTATGAGGAGCTTTTTCATATTGCTAAATGCTGCTCTAGCTCGTTCTATTCTCGCCTTAATTTCTATGGTCTGTTCTCATTTTGCATTTACGTTGGTGCCAAGGTACACATAAGATTCTACATGATCAATTAATATGTTACTTATCCGTAATTGTCGAGCAGGTTGTTGCTTTTTGCTTATCAGCATCCACTTTGTCTTCTTGAAGTTGAGGCTCAGGCCATATTCCTCACTAACTGAATAAAGTCTTTCCATTACTTGTTGTAATTCGTCTCTACACCGTTGTATAAGCACCTGGAGGAGCGAAAATTGCTTCTCTAGTTCCAAGTGCTTTCCGAAAACCAAACTGCGATCTATCAATATTTGACTCACATTTATCATATATTCTTCTGTGAATGATCTTAGTGAACGCTTTAGTGACATGATTGATCAAGCTTATAAGCCAGTAGTCATAACAAATCTGGGCATTTGGTTTCTTCGGGATTGTAATAAATGTTGACTGTAGCCAGTTCTCCGGGATTTTACCGCTATTATATATGTTGTTAAAAAGTACAACTAGATTATCAAGGAACTGTTTGTCTGATTTACATAGGATCTTTAATATTTCGCAGGGTACATTGTTCGGACCTGCTGACTTATTGTTTTTTAGTGCTGCAATGGCATCTTCTATCTCCGATTTAAGAATTGAAGGTCCTGTTTCTCTTTCTCCATATAGGTGATCATTAGTCCTGTTAGATGCAAATAATTTTTCTATGTATGATTTCCATGTTTTTAAGATCGTTGATGGCTCCGAGATAAGATTTCCATCGCTATCTTTTATGCTGTTGGGTGACTTATTGAATTTCCTCTTGTTTGTCATCGATTTTATTTTTTTGTGCATATTGTAACTGTCGTATTTTCGTTCGTATTGTTCTATTTCCCTGCATTCGTTGGAAAACCATTTTTCTTTGGCTTCTCGAATTTTCGTTCTTATGGTTTTGTGGATCTGCTGGTATTTTTCTGCATTTTTATTCTTGAATTTACGTCTTTAATCCATCACATCCATTATCTCATCAGACATCCATTCTTTCTTTTTTCGTCGGTCACGCTTTAATAGAGTCACGCATGTTGTTTGGATTGCTTCCCTCGATTTATCCCATCTCTCTATTATATCCGACGTGTTCTCGTTAATGTTAATATATGTCTCGTTAATATCTCCGAGAACACGTCGGATATATATATATATATATATATATATATATATATATATATATATATATATATATATATATATATATAATGTGTTTAATAAAGTCCAGTGCGTCTTGTATAAATAAGAAGTCCGATATAGACAAATTGAGTAACATTTATTGTTATTTACTGACTAAACATCAAAAATGACACAAAGACTTACTGGTACATATACACACCATAATACACCTGCATGCTAAACAGGTTGCATACCATCAACACAGGTTTAATACATTACCTTCTATTAATAACATATGAAGAACTTCTAATGAATTTTTAATCATACTATTTTTATTTATGTTTTTTTTTTATTCTCTATGGGTTAGTTAAAACACACCAAGAATATGTAGAAAACAAACTTTTTAGAACTTTTATTGTTTTTAACTAAATTTTAAAATGTATTGTTGTATTAATTATTGTATAAGTTTTAGTGTATACGTTTGTTATTAATGTTGAGTGTCATAGCTTCGTACAAATAATCTCAACGACTAGTAAGTACACTGACATTTTGTGATATATTGTAAATATTTACACATTTTTCTAATTACAGTGTCTTGATAAAGGAATTAAACAATTCCGAAAGCTAGACCAAAAGTCAAAAGAGCGTTTCTGTAACATCCCGGCCAAACTTCTGACTGCAGCCCCAATAAACTTTGTTGTTTGTTTAAATTGACAGTCACGAATATCCAGTATTCATTATATATTATATATATATATATATATATATATATATATATTATATATATATATATATATATAAACAATAAATAAAATTTAAAGGTTTAACAACTTATTATTATTTATAATATGTATTATAAATATATTTTTTTAATTTGTACAGATATAGGAACTAATACTTAATATGACGTAATTCCACCTCTTGCATCAATTATAGACTGAATGCGATGTCCCATGCTTCTTATAAGTGTATTAATGTAGTTCTGGTTCTACCCCATTCTTCAATCGCTGTTCTTCTAAAGTCTTGCAGTGTCCTTGGGGGTGGCTGCCGGGACTTAATTTTTCTTTTGAGTATATCCCAACCGTGCACAATGGGATTAAGGTCAGGTGAGCAAGGTGGCCATTATAATCTGACGTTATCTTCTGTCTCTAAAAATCTGCCACATGTCTCGTACAATGGGGAGGCGCATTGCCGTCCATAAAAATAATTTCTGGACCAACAACTACTCGCCACAAGCGTACAACATGCCTAAGAATGGTATAAATATAAGTTTGTCCATTCATTTTACCAACAATGGGAATTAAAGGAGTTTTGTTATTAAGCACGATGCCGCCCCAAAACATTATGAAGATATGGGGCTCTTTGGACAGCGTGGTTAAGTCTATCCTGTCGATTTGGGTTCTTCCAAATCCTAATTCGACGATTATTCGACAAAAGGCTAATTTTGGTTTCATCAGAAAATAACACGTTTCCCCATCTGATGTCATGCCCTTGTAAATGTTCATTGGCCCATTCCAGTTAAGTCCTCTTCTGCTCCAATGTAAGCTTTTGTACAAACAATGGTCTTCTTGTAAATAAATTCGCCGAATGTAACCTGTTTCTAATAGTCTGATCGCAAATTACAATATTATGAGCTTGCTGGAGCTCTCTTCTAATAGCTGGGTAGTCATAGAGGGGTTTCTCCGGGCAGTTAACGTTAAAAAGCGTTCTTGGACATTGGTAGTAATTCTGGGTCTTCCACTTTTTGGATGATCGCTAACATAATTCATCTCTCGATATTTTTTCACAATCCGAGACACATCACTCGAGACAAAGTGACTGGCAAAACATCAAAAATGGAATAAAGACTTATTTGTACATATACACACCATAATACACCTGCTTGCAAAACATGTTGCATACCATCAAGCCAGGTTTAATACATTACTTTCTATTAATAAAATATGAAGAACACTTAATTAATTTTTAATCATACTATTTTTGTTTTTTTTCTTTCTATTCTCTATGGATCAGTTAAAACCATCGAGCAAAAAGATAAAAGAGGGAATCTAATCGTTATGAAAAGGAGACCAAAAAAGTGGCCTCTGATGGCGGACATATCC
>OU898278.1:104940706-104953692 GCA_918026665.1 Diabrotica balteata
TTTTCATAGACTTCAAGAAAGCTTTTGATACCGTGGAATTACCGGCAGTATTAGGAGCATTAGAACAAAGCCGAGTAGACTATAGATATACAAATTTGATAAAACGTATATACAACAACGCAACAGCATCTGTTAAACTCCATGACTTTACCGATAAATATAGAATTGAGCGAGGAATTAGACAGAGCGACACCATCTCCCCCCAACTATTCACTGCAGCTCTGGAATATGCCTTAAAAAAACTAGATTGGGCTAAAAGGGGAATAAATATTGATGGTGAATACTTAAGCCACTTGCGTTTTGCAGATGATATTGTCATTATAGCCGAGAGTTTAAATGAAGCTCACAAAATGATGGAAGAACTAAAACAGGCAATAGAACAAATAGGTCTGAACATAAACTTTGAAAAAACAAAATACATGACCAATTTAGTTCCAAGTGATGTTATGAGGGTAGATGGGAACGAAGTACATCAGGTCTTTAGCTATATCTATTTAGGGCATGAAATTAGAATAGGAAAAGACAATCAAACTTGTGAGATCCAGCGTCGCATAGGCTTGGGATGGGCAGCATTTGGCAAGATGCGAGATATTCTAAAAGGAACGCTACCGATTTGCTTGAAGAAAAAGGTTTACAACCAATGCATACTGCCAGTAATAACATATGGTTCCGAAACAATAACTTTAACCAAACATTCTGCAAATAAATTGAGAGTAACCCAAAGAAAAATGGAAAGAGCAATGTTGGGAATAACTAGAAGAGATATGGTACCAAATAGGATAGTGAGAGAGAGGACTAAAGTGACAGATGTCATAGAAAAAATTGCACAAGCCAAATGGAGATGGGCTGGACATATAGCACGTTTAAATGATAATAGGTGGACCAAAAGACTCATAGAATGGAGACCTAGAGAAGACAAAAGACACCGAGGCAGACCACCAAAAAGATGGATGGACGACTTGAGAAAAACAGTCGGAAATTGGATACAGAAGGCGCAAGATAGAGAACATGGAAGAACATGGAGGAGACCTATATCCAATAGTGGATGCAAGAGGTTGAGGAATGATGAGTATGATGATGACTCGCTGCTACAGTCTATATTGCAAGGTAAAGTCAAAGGTAAGCGAGGACCCGGTAGAAGGAGAATATCATGGCTGCGGAATTTAAGAACATGGTTTAAGAAAACCATCAACGTAGCTATTTCGAGCCGCAGCGAGCAAGGTTATGATTGCCAATATGATTTCCAACATCCGAAACGGATAGAAACCAGAAGAAGAAGAAGAAGAAGGGTTGAGGAAGTTGAGGAATCTTACGTCGGTTATTTGTGATGGATGTATATTATAACACAATCTATCATAGATCTTTGTCCACGGGTGTTATTGAATGTACATTTGTGTTGGTCTTTGTGGTCAAAAAATGTGTTGTTTAGTCTAAGTTCGTTATTCGTGCAGAAGTTTATCATCATTTCTTCATTTTCGTTTTTAACATTCTTGTTGTTTTTGCTTAATTCCAGGTATTACCAGATTACCCATTTGAGCGTCAAAATCTCACAATATTATCATCTTCCGTCTGAGGAACAGATATAATGAAGGAACAAAAGATGTACAAGAAGCCATTTGGCTGCAGTATGACCGATAAGTAATAGACAGGCTTAAAAAAAACAACTAAGCATATTTTCTTATCCACCACAAGAAAAACTTATATGTTTAATAAATTAGATTGAAAAAAAATACTATACCCAAACTTACTTTATTTTTCCTCTTTTTTTTTTCATATTGTTTTAATACAGATAATATTACAGGAAATAACATCTTTTCGCCGATAAATGATTTATGGTGGTTATACCTTTACAATTTTATTCTATTTTTACAATACTACTTATATTATTTACGTTAAGAGTCAGTGTTTTCTTACCACTTACATTAGAAGAAATGATTATCATCAACAATCTTTAAAGACACTTTAAGTTTCTTGATTAGTTCAAAGCATTACTTATGCCTTATTCACTTAACATTTTATCGATTCTTACAAGATAATATATCTCGATCTTGATAGATTTTGTCACTTATATATTACATAATTTATATTTTAGGTAATTATCGTCACAATGACAATGGCTTGCGATCGTTTGGAGGCAAGTGGATTAGCCTTACTGAATGTATTCTACAAACTTTCAGTCAAAGAATGCGACGATCATTTGAAAATTAATCTTTTAACACATAACTTTATATGGAGAAAGATGGAGACCTATAGTGTCTGCGTTAGGATTTTTTAAAATATAATCGGCTTTGCATGAACAATTTGTTTGCTACACTTATCGATTATTTGGTGATTTTATATCCAGATTACAATCTTTCAAAAAGAAATAAATATCATAAGTACTAATATGCAAAACTTTTTTTTTTGAAAATACAACTAGATGTAATAACTTCATATAAATACATATATAAATAAATATATAAATACTTTAGATTAACCGAATGATGTACCTATTAAGCAAAAAAAAAATTATGAAATACAATGTCCTAGAATAATTTGAATAACTCAAGGTGTGAATGAATAGAATCACAGAAGTGAGTCAAAGATATGGACTTTCACTAAACATTAAGAAAACACAGTGTATGATAATCTTTAAAAATGAACAGCAAATTGAAAGGATTAGTGTGAATGGTCAACCAATAGAAAGAGTAAAAACATTCACCTACTTTGGTACGAACGTCAATGAAAGTTGGGACCATTCCCTAGAAATACAATGTAGGATCCCTAATAGCACACGTACGTCCAATGGACGTCCATAGTACGTCCCTCACGGACTTTAAGGACGTCCCTCGGACGTCCGCTTTGGTCCTATTTACGTCCGTTTAACGTCCTATATTGGTCCGAATGTCGCTGCGCCGAACGTCCTATGGACGTCCATTTTACGTCCCGAGCGGACGTTAGTTGGACGTACCGGGACGTTAATTGGACCTTAATCGGACGTCCATAATACGTCCGGAGGACTTACTTGACGGACTTTTGTGATGTTCTCGGACGTCTATTTTAGTGCTGAGGATATAAATTAGACGTCAACGCCATTGTATAAAATACTAAAAGTGGTGTCATCCTGTGCATATTAAGAATGTATTTTGGGTAATAAAACGTAAATGTTTAAAGGAACTTACATTTATTGTTACATTTATTTATTATTAACAAATGGGACAAATCCCCTGTCCAAATTATACAAAAATGCAACATTATAGAAATATAAAATAATTTTTAGTAATAAAACATAAATGTTTAAAGGAACTAACATTTATTATTACATATATTTATTTATTCATAACAAATGGAACAAATTCACTGTCAAAATTATACAAAAATGGAACATTATAGAAATATACACAAAATTACAGATAAAAATAAAACATACATGAATAAATATGTACACATTTATAAAAAGTTTCATTTAGCATTTTAGTGCTTCAAATAGTACCTAAACCTATTGATACAAAAGTTTCAGACCATATCTATGTGTGAATCATAATTAGTTCTGCAGTAAGGAACATGGAAATATAAATACTGACACAGTGAATGGGAGGAATATTAAAACAAACTAGCTGAAGCAATTCAGGAGATTGGTTATTTTATGAACAAGTTTAAAAATAAAGATTAAAAGATAACACTTTTGATAAGAGAATCCAGATTCAAGAAATTGATCATACCCGAATAAGAATATGGTCTACACAATTTGCAAGAACAGTAGATGCGACAAGTCAGTATAAATCTAATCGACATAAAAAATGTTTTTTTCAGTCAAAATCAGTCAGTAAAGCCTCGAAAATTTTAGGAATAGTAGAAAGAATTATAATGGAACGATAATTAGGAATCTAATTAAAAATCCTTTGTAATAGGTATATATTTAAGGCCCAAACGGGCTAAGTTAAAAAGACAAAACGTTTTCGGAAACCATGTTCCATCATCAGTGTCTACTGATGACAGACATCATCACAGACAGACTAGACACTGATGATGGAACATGGTTTCCGAAAACGTTTTGTCTTTTTAACTTAGCCCGTTTGGGCCTTAAATATATACCTATTACAAAGGATTTTTAATTAAATTTTTAATACATGGTATACAGCCAACTACAGGAACGTAGATTCCTTGTGAATTTTATTTGACGGTATGGTCAACTTGGCTTCTCAGTACATAGACACTGATGATGGAACATGGTTTCCGAAAACGTTTTGTCTTTTTAACTTAGCCCGTTTGGGCCTTAAATATATACCTATTACAAAGGATTTTTAATTAAATTTTTAATACATGGTATACAGCCAACTACAGGAACGTAGATTCCTTGTGAATTAGGAATCAATAAGTTAATGGCTGAATCAATGGATAAAATCAATAAATAAATTGTGATGAAAAGTGACCCTCAGAGATTTATAAAAAATAAGCCATAGAGGCCTACATAAAAAGAATGCACAATTCCTTAAAAATAAGTTACGATATTCCATCTGGACCAAGACCTTTATTGGTATTAAGACACTGTAAGCATGCTAGAATGTCACAAATTTTAATAGTTAAAGAGTAAATATGGCTGTGACTGATATGGGATCTTTGACTACACTTGTCTACACAGGAGAAAGAAGGATTGTGAATACTGCTAAAAAAATTGGCAAAATAGTTGAAACTGTGGCTCACTAAAAACAGAACCATTCAACTTCCCTTATCCATTCCCATTCTGATTTACCTTACAAGTGTGTGGTCGGCAATTGAAAGCAGACAAGTTAATTGTTGAGTTTTAAAGTTGAAATCATAAGTATGAAAAAGATCATTACTTAATATGGAACTTGTTATTTCAGCAGTAGATACTGTTTTAGGTACCTATTTTTAATAAATAAAACAGTCTCAAAAATTGACTGTTCCTTTCTGTGCACCAACCACACAATTTAATCATTACAAAATTAATCATATTTGCTAATGCAACATGCAAATTAAATTTTATTTGCCTCCTCTTTACATCTCAGATATTTCATTATCAAGTTTCAATTTCCTTCTCCATGGCAACACTGGTCTTGGAGTTTTTTCAGGCAGCATCTGAAAACAAAATTAATGTACTATAATGTAATGTAATAAATTGAACAAATTAATTTCAGATTTAGTTCATTATACTTTGCTTATTGTAAATAAATCATCATTCAAAGGCGTATGATTAAACAACTGAATTTCAAGTGCTGCAGTTTTAATGGATCTCACCTGAACTAGAAGAATACCAACAAAACCATTGGTATTTATTTCTAATGACCAAATGAGCAGTAATTACACTTTGATACTTAAAAAACAAAAATAACAGTGTATAAATAAAATATATACAGCCAACAACAAACCTTCATCTCATATAGCTAAGTGTAGTTCTTAAAGCAATCTCATAGCCAGACCTGAACATTTGTGAAATGGTAAAATTTGCCATCTAAATTACATATAAGACACAGTTAATGATATGCTTCATCGGCTGTATATGGTCACTTAAGTGATAGTGTAAGTTTTTAAATATTCCTTAGATTGATTTATGTTTAACAGTTACAAACCTTTTAAAATCAGAGCTATATGTGTGTCTTCAAAAGTTTTATATTGCTTTTTCCCTAGCCAACTATATTTTCCTTGAATTTTATTGCAGACCAGCTTCTTATGGCTTCTCCTAACAAATTCGTTTATGGTTTCCTCACCAATTTTGGAAAGCTCATTATCCTAAAATATAAATCAACATGTAACAGTAATCTAACTACCCCACAAACTTGATCATCCATGCTTAATTATTTTAGTTTAAACTATCTAATAAAAAAAACAGGCTCTGTTAAAAAATCAAACAAACATTCAGTTGCAAATTTTGGTTTCTCATAACCATGGTAAATGTCTATTAAATTTACAATTTTAGGATATATCAACAAATTATACAAACTACGATAAAACTGACTACTAAAACTCTTTTTTAATGAGATTCCATAAAAATTTACACACATTTCTATAACATTGTTTTATTGTGAAGATAAAAATATGTTTGAAATTTGAATCATATGGATCAGAGTAATTGTTCTCTGGGTGAAGCAAGAAGGGTTCTAGCATCTGAACTTAAATGAGAAAGATCGGGAACTTCTTTATAATTTTTTAATAAATCACCTAGTATTAAAGGACAAAGTCCAGTTGAATAAATTATTAGAAAAATTAAAAACATCTCGATAAGGTTCTCCAGAATTCTCGTTAAAACCATATTTAAACCCTTCTTCAGTTTCATTGAAAAAAAAAGCTTTGTAAAGTATCATTGGAATGGTCGGCCACGTGGTAATTTGGATTATTTTAGGCACTTAACATGTTAATAAAAAGTTTAAATCGGAAGTATTGTAACCAGAACTACATGTTTGAACTGAAACTCTCGTCAAAATTATCAGTTAGTGATTCCGAAGAGGTTTGAAGAAGACGGAATATGGGGGTTATTAATATTTTCAACAATATTCTCTACGTTTTTCGTAACCTTCCTCTGTTGATGACGCTTATAAACAAATCGTTTACTTTTAAACATAAACAATTTTAAGAAAAATTACTTACCTTTTTGTAATAAAATAAAAATCAAATTCGGAAATAACCTAACAAAAATGGTACCAAACTTTTAACCATGCACTATTTTAAAAAAGACCAATGCACTGTACACTGCTTAAATAGAGTTATTTTATTTCTTTTATTAAAGCAATAATAATAATAATATTATGATTAAACTGTGCCATTTGTTTAAATTAAATAGGTATGACATGACAATGACAATATTGACAATTAATTTCATCAATCATCACATGTCATATCACATCATTATTTTTCATTATTTTGTCTTTGAAAAGACAAGAGACAATTATTCTGTGGAAAAGATTATCAAGATTCATCTTGTCGATAAAAATCATATTTTTACTTATTAGAATTAGCAAACATATATATTATTATCTTAATAACTAGAATAATAAAACAATTGTAACGAATTATCTAGAAATAAAAGATTTTTACACTTTACCTAAAAACAAAAACATGTTTTGGATATATTAAACTATACAATTTTTAATTAATTGTGATTTAACCTTTTCGCTTTTAATTATTTTATTAACGTAAATAATTTTTTATTTTATTGAAATATTTGCTATTTGATCCCATAATTGGTAAATGTCGGATGTCCAGAAAACGTCCGAGTTCGGACGTCCAGGGAACGTCCGAGTATGGACGTCCAGGGAACGTCCGAGTACGGACGTCCAGAGAACGTCCATATTTGGTCCACCCAAAGTACGTCCCACTTCGTACGTCCATAGTACGTCCATTTTACGTCCAGGGACGTCCGGACCAAAACTGGACGTATATTGGACGTCCATAGGACGTCGTGTGTTACTAGGGATAGAGAGAGAGCAAGATCTGCATTTCAAAAAATGGCTAAGCAATTCAAATGTCACCATATTTCAGTACCCATAAAAATCAGATTACTATGATGTTATATCTTTACTACACTGTTGTACGGAGTTAAGTTTGTGGACTCTCACAGACGCTACCGGCAAGAAAATTGAAGCTTTCGAAATGTGGCTTTATTATCGAACCAGGACGTTTTATTAAAAATGCAAAAAGGAAAAGAGCACATCACGATGAACAGCAAAAAGACGTGGACCAGAAAGGCGAAGGATTTCTTGGCTAAAAAATCTACATACGTGGTTCAACATAACAATCACAAATATTTTCATAACAGCGGTTTGCAAAATATAGATTGCCATGATGGTCGCCAACATCCGAAACAGATAGACACTACAAGAAAAACTTGCACAATATTAACTGTTGTGGATGTCTCTCTTCCTTAACATAAAGCGATAACCAAACTTTTAAGTGGTTGATTATAAATACTCTGATTAATAAATCTTCGTAGAAAACTAATAGGTTTAAAAGCTTGACCACTTTGCGATTTCTTATAAGATGGTGGTGAAAGCGAAATAATTTTTAATAATTAGTCCGAAATTAATAAGTCCGAACTGAGAACGTGAGTGTATTGTAATGTAAGGGCGCTGAGGGATATATATATATATATAAATATATATATATAATATATATATATATATAATATATATATATAATATATAAATAGAGTGTGTGTAACGACGCTAAGAATACAATTCTTTGGAGGGTAACTTTCGGGAAAGCGTCAAAACAAGGATCAGCTAGAGATGGTATAAGCCAGCTTGGTGTAGAACTTTATTCTATATGTGAAATTTTCGGTGATATGTTGTCACCTTCATCAGCACCTAAATGGAAAACCTATTATAGTACAGTGGTGGAAATCAACATTTAAAAACCTACATTGAAAATGTTCAGTTGGTCCTAGTTGTAAAAAACACTGTCACAAACATGTTAAAAATATTAAAAAATACATTTAAAATTTTGAATAAAAACATTACAAACAACAGGGTAGTTTTTCAAATACAAACACAACACAAAAAAATCTAAACTTTACAACCTACAAAAACTACAAATAGAAAAGAAGAATTAATCTTCTTTTTTGATGACATATTTCTGTCAACATCCGGGTGACATATGTAACGAGGTTATAATTTTCACTTTTGCACATCACAACCACATGGATACGAAAAGAAAGAGCCCTAGGCAACATAATAAGCAAGGAAATAAAGTCCCCTCTAAAGCACAGGTAGGTAATCTATGCATGTCATGATAAGTTCCCCACATTTTCCAGTTTGTTACTTCTTGTCAAGTCCTGTTGAAGTAGAAAGGAATAAATACAACTTAAGTTTTCAACATCTTTCTTACAGTTCATAGGAGAGCTGCAGTTATGGATGTAGCACATTTCTATGAAGTTTCTCTTAAATTGGTTGTCAACCCTCTTTAGTACTTGCACATTTTCATAGTTAGCAGTGTGTCCAGTATTCTTAATATGTTGGCTAAAGGCTGTGCTGGTGGGCTTCCTCACAACATCACTCCTGTGCAAAGCTATTCTTTTTGAGAGTTTCTGGCTGGTTTGACCGACATACACTTCTGAACAAGAACCACATGGAATAGAATACACTACATTGAAGTTATCCAGTTTTTTAACTCTTTCTGTCAGGTGAGTAAAGTATGTCCCTAATCTTTTGTAAACAGAATTTGCTATCACTATGTTGAACTGTCTGAAAAGGTTTGTGATCTGTGGTGATAAACCTTTGATGTAAGGCAATCTCCCATAGAACACTTCTACTGTTTCTCCTTCTAATGTTTGTCTTTGCTGTGTTCTAACTGTTGGCATATCTTGAAATAGCAATTTATTAAGAAGCATCTTAGGGTAGTGATTTTTTCTAAGGATCTCATACAATAATTTGATGTTCTTATTGTAGTTTGAAGGGTGACAAATTCTTTTTATTCTGTTTTTCAGACCTTTGATGATGTTAATCTTCTGTTCGTCTGGATGATACGAGTGAAAAGGCACATATCTACCTGAGAATGTTTTTTTTCTGTACCAATCTAACCTTACTGTATTGTCCTCATGTCTGGTTACATAGGTGTCTAAGAATGGAACACTATTATTTTCTTCTGTTTCAACTGTGAATTGTAGGTGAGTGTTATATGAGTTGAAAATGTCAAGAGTGTAGTTGATTTTGTCTGCAGGGACTGCACATATGAGGTCGTCTACATATTGGTAAATGAAGGGGAACTGGAAATCAACTTCTTGAGTACAGTAGTGAAGTAGGGAGTTCATTACAATTTCTGCCAAAGTAGGGGATATAGCTCCACCCATGGGTGCTCCTTTTATTTGGACATAGAATTCATTTTGAAAAGTGAAATATGTATTGTTGTATAAAAAGGTAATCAGTTTCAGGAACAAAACTTTGGGAATTGTACAGTTCTGTTCAATAAGATGGTAATTAGTTGTCAGAATAGAAACTACCAGTTCAAGAGGGATGTTGGTAAACAAGGAAGTAACATCAAAACTCACCAAGACATATCCTGAAGGTAGTAAAAACCCATTGATCTTATTTGCAAATTCAAAAGAATCTTTAATTTTGTAGGTATTATGAGAAGAAAAAGAAGTGTCAATAATACCTGCCAGATATTTAGCCAAGGATTGAGTGGGGGCATTCTTGCAAGCAATTATAGGACGTAGAGGGCACCCTTCTTTGTGAATTTTTGGAAGTCCATAGTATGTTGGGGTGGTACCGGTGTAGTTGGTTAATTCTTTTTTTGTTTTGGTGGTAATATGTCCTTCTTCATGTAGTTGTTTTATTAGTAAGTTAGTGTTTCTTTCTACTGATGGAGTCAGATCTTTGGGGATTTTTTTATAGGAATGTGGGTCATTGAGAAGTTCAAATGATTTGGTGATGTACTCGTTTCTGTCCATTATGACTGTAGTGTTACCTTTGTCTGCTCTTGTTACTATAATATCAGGGTTGTCTTTCAGAAATTTTCTCGTTTTTGTTTCAATGGCCATGGATGGACTGATGTAATAACGGTTGGTTTTGATGTGGTTGGTAATGATATTCGTGATTTTTGAACGTTGCAAATTCTGTGAATCTGTAGGTAGTTTCTTAATACAGTACTCACTGTCTGCTAGGTATGTATACATGTCAATATCTTTCACTGAGACTGGTAGTGAAAATTTTGGACCTAAATCAATCCAAAGTGACTTTGCCTCAAGACATAAAATCTTTTCTATCATTAGGTCCAAAATTTTCACTACCAGTCTCAGTGAAAGATATTGACATGTATACATACCTAGCAGACATTGAGTACTGTATTAAGAAACTACCTACAGATTCACAGAATTTGCAACGTTCAAAAATCACGAATATCATTACCAACCACATCAAAACCAACCGTTATTACATCAGTCCATCCATGGCCATTGAAACAAAAACGAGAAAATTTCTGAAAGACAACCCTGATATTATAGTAACAAGAGCAGACAAAGGTAACACTACAGTCATAATGGACAGAAACGAGTACATCACCAAATCATTTGAACTTCTCAATGACCCACATTCCTATAAAAAAATCCCCAAAGATCTGACTCCATCAGTAGAAAGAAACACTAACTTACTAATAAAACAACTACATGAAGAAGGACATATTACCACCAAAACAAAAAAAGAATTAACCAACTACACCGGTACCACCCCAACATACTATGGACTTCCAAAAATTCACAAAGAAGGGTGCCCTCTACGTCCTATAATTGCTTGCAAGAATGCCCCCACTCAATCCTTGGCTAAATATCTGGCAGGTATTATTGACACTTCTTTTTCTTCTCATAATACCTACAAAATTAAAGATTCTTTTGAATTTGCAAATAAGATCAATGGGTTTTTACTACCTTCAGGATATGTCTTGGTGAGTTTTGATGTTACTTCCTTGTTTACCAACATCCCTCTTGAACTGGTAGTTTCTATTCTGACAACTAATTACCATCTTATTGAACAGAACTGTACAATTCCCAAAGTTTTGTTCCTGAAACTGATTACCTTTTTATACAACAATACATATTTCACTTTTCAAAATGAATTCTATGTCCAAATAAAAGGAGCACCCATGGGTGGAGCTATATCCCCTACTTTGGCAGAAATTGTAATGAACTCCCTACTTCACTACTGTACTCAAGAAGTTGATTTCCAGTTCCCCTTCATTTACCAATATGTAGACGACCTCATATGTGCAGTCCCTGCAGACAAAATCAACTACACTCTTGACATTTTCAACTCATATAACACTCACCTACAATTCACAGTTGAAACAGAAGAAAATAATAGTGTTCCATTCTTAGACACCTATGTAACCAGACATGAGGACAATACAGTAAGGTTAGATTGGTACAGAAAAAAAACATTCTCAGGTAGATATGTGCCTTTTCACTCGTATCATCCAGACGAACAGAAGATTAACATCATCAAAGGTCTGAAAAACAGAATAAAAAGAATTTGTCACCCTTCAAACTACAATAAGAACATCAAATTATTGTATGAGATCCTTAGAAAAAATCACTACCCTAAGATGCTTCTTAATAAATTGCTATTTCAAGATATGCCAACAGTTAGAACACAGCAAAGACAAACATTAGAAGGAGAAACAGTAGAAGTGTTCTATGGGAGATTGCCTTACATCAAAGGTTTATCACCACAGATCACAAACCTTTTCAGACAGTTCAACATAGTGATAGCAAATTCTGTTTACAAAAGATTAGGGACATACTTTACTCACCTGACAGAAAGAGTTAAAAAACTGGATAACTTCAATGTAGTGTATTCTATTCCATGTGGTTCTTGTTCAGAAGTGTATGTCGGTCAAACCAGCCAGAAACTCTCAAAAAGAATAGCTTTGCACAGGAGTGATGTTGTGAGGAAGCCCACCAGCACAGCCTTTAGCCAACATATTAAGAATACTGGACACACTGCTAACTATGAAAATGTGCAAGTACTAAAGAGGGTTGACAACCAATTTAAGAGAAACTTCATAGAAATGTGCTACATCCATAACTGCAGCTCTCCTATGAACTGTAAGAAAGATGTTGAAAACTTAAGTTGTATTTATTCCTTTCTACTTCAACAGGACTTGACAAGAAGTAACAAACTGGAAAATGTGGGGAACTTATCATGACATGCATAGATTACCTACCTGTGCTTTAGAGGGGACTTTATTTCCTTGCTTATTATGTTGCCTAGGGCTCTTTCTTTTCGTATCCATGTGGTTGTGATGTGCAAAAGTGAAAATTATAACCTCGTTACATATGTCACCCGGATGTTGACAGAAATATGTCATCAAAAAAGAAGATTAATTCTTCTTTTCTATTTGTAGTTTTTGTAGGTTGTAAAGTTTAGATTTTTTGTTGTGTGTTTGTATTTGAAAAACTACCCTGTTGTTTGTAATGTTTTTTATTCAAAATTTTAAATGTATTTTTTAATATTTTTAACATGTTTGTGACAGTGTTTTTTACAACTAGGACCAACTGAACA